>JAWZYV010016014.1:0-48548 GCA_038373885.1 Cheiracanthium punctorium
GTTCAAGACGTCCCTACACAACAACTGCTCATGCATCTCAAATGAAGCTGTTTCATATCACTAATGACGATGAAAACTTTAAGTACTGTGAAGGTGTCAATACCAGTGAAAAAGATGCCAATGCCAGTGAAATTGATGTTGATGCCAGTGAAACTCCCAACGTCCCACATATTGTACCAGATACTATTATTTCACAGCAAGATTCAAGCAATGATAAAAACTTTCGGAAACGAACCAAGAAAATGCCTGTTTACCTCAAGGATTATGTGCTTTAAATGGACTAAGTTGATGAAGTTTTCAAAATTCATGGCCGAGGGCGTCCATTTATTAGGATGGCCGAATGTAAGGAAACACGGAATCACAAGATTATCATGATACTATAAGTTTGGCAACACATATGACTATTATTCAAAATTGTAATAAAATTCAGTTAGTTCTCGATATATTTTTCTACGGCTGTGTAAAAGGAATAAAAGTTCGTTTTGGAACTTGTTGTTATTACATATATAACAAATCCCGGGTTACCTTTTTATTGAAATTTTTTTTTAATTTTTGAATGAAATATTATCTTTATTTTGATATCAAATACTATTGAAATATGTATATGCAAGAACTGTTGACAATCTTTTTCAGCTGACAATATCAGCAATACAGGAAGCGCAGTTTTAGATTTCGTGATTTTTTTAGTATAGACTGAATTATGTGAAATCAAGACGGACAATTTTAAGGTTTTCTGCAAGAACTTTATGCAATTTTTAATATTACTGGACTTTGATTGATATACTGTTTTAATATTTATGCTGAACATGTAATTTTTTTCTGAAAACTTGTGGGAGTATATGTCACGTTGACACAACGTGCATATTTTTTTAATGAAAAATTACTAATACAAATCCTAATTAATATTGTCTAAATTTAAACTAATAATCTATTCTAAATTTAATTTAAAAGTTTTTAACTATAACTGTTTTTTAAAGCTTTCAATTTTCCTCTTAGCCTTCTCAATTACAGCGCATTAAAGTACTTCTAAAGCATTTCCCTGTTATCAGCTGCTTTGAAATAAAATAACAGTTGACGCCAGTTTTCTCTCCTGCTAAAAGAATTATAATAACAACACCTCTCGTATATTTCTCTGCTCCGATGAAACAGATGTGTTTGCGGCTTTGCCCTGATGCGCAAGAAGCATATTGCTCGAAAAACACCTGCTAAAATTGTTCCAGAAAGATCGAGCTCCCTTTTTCTATAGCAATAGTCTAACGGTCATTTTTTAGCAGTTGGAGAGTAATTTTCGGAGGGGGCAAGTCACTCACTTCATGTGAAGAGGATTTTGCCCACCGACACGTAATATATACCGCGTTCTTCGCCGCGTTCTTATACCGCGGGATTCGCTTCTATGCCAATCACTTTATGGTGACGGAGGCGTTCGCCCACCGAGATGCCAGACCGCTTTAGTATGAACGCTTTGATGTTTTTGTCAACACGCTTCCCCAAGTTTACTTTTGAATGCAATGTATTGTAGAGTTTTAAATGTATAATCCTGCATTTTGGAAATTAGTGACTGTTCCAGTGAGAAAATAAAGTAATATGTTTCAAGTTTAAAAGTGTTGACTGAGACTCCTTATTTAAAGGGAATATCGTCTTCAAAATATGTTTTTCTACTGAAGTAAAATGTGTTAGCCCAGTGTTCAAAGTGTTTGTGTGATCATGTTTCAGAAGAAGTAAGACGACATGTGCCATCAAAAGCGAATTTCATTCTTGGTTTTGGATTTTGTCCTTCCTCGTCGCTCTGATGAGGGATTTCTAGTGCATGTGTGACTTCGGTCAGTGGGGAAGAAAAGCATGTTCATCCCTACGACATTGTAGTATGTATGACAGTATGCCATCGTGTTCCGTGTGAAAGAAAGCACGTCCTACGTAAGGGGAATAATTCTCCTTTCGACATCGTTGCGAGTGTGAATTTAAAATGTGACCCACTATACGATCGCCTTCTCAAAACTATGTCGCTCTCACTACAAAGTCGTACCAGTTATAATCTTTACAAAATAATTGATCGTCTTTTTACGATCACCACCTAAATTAATACTATAGGCATTTAAAATCCCATACTGAGAAGCAACATGACAAAGCAGGATAGTATTCTCCGGTGCATCTTTTCAATAATGAGAGCGAACAAGTTAAACGTGGAAATAAATTGTCAAATGCTTAACGCAAATAATACATTATTATAAAGGCACGTTAATAAAATCGAATAAATATTATGTACGTTTCGGGTGGTACGAAAAGTCCACCCTCCTTCCAGAGCCGTGCTTAGGGGGTGGCAAACTTGGCCATCGCCCAGGGCCTCTAACTGTTGAATTCGTGGATATCAGGTGATCAAACTTTCATTAACGTTATTTTTTGACGAAATCCCAAATTTTTCTTTTATGGGGGGGGGGGGGTAGGGGGAAGGGTTTGAAGCTTTTAAATGTCGATAAAATTAATGCCTTTAAATGTGCAGAATATGTAATTTCCTGTATAGCTTTTCTTTTTCAAATTTACAACATGTTAAGTAGCTAGGTGCAGCTTTTACATTATGGAAACTTACTGTATTAAAATCTTAATTAGTTAATGTAATTTACTTAATTACAGTAGCAGTAGCGATTGTGGTGGGGGAGGGGGGAGACATGACAAGATCCACAATAATTTAGTAAGTAAAGAAAAGTGAAAGGCCGCTAATTGTTTTTTTTATCTCGGGCCGCTAAATATGTTTTGCCCAGGGCCCCCTAAAACCCTAAGCGCGTCCCTGCCTCATTCACTACGCCCCTACGAAGAAGGGAGGAACCTTTGTACCCCTGAAACGTGCGTATTAGGGGATGAACACTGGACGAAAAATAGGCCTCTCGCAAAACAGCCTAAAAGATTTGTCTCGTCTCGTAAAATCCCTATATCGTAATGTTAAAAATGCTTCTCTCATCTAACAAGATCCCTGTATCGTAATGTTAAAAATGTTTGTCTCATCTTGCAAAAAAGGTGCAAATCTCTGTCTCGTCTCGCATCCATCCCTATGTACTGTTCTAAATAAAACTTGAAAAATTCGAATTTATGGTCGATCCCTAGAAATTTTTTTAAATGTATCTCTATTTTGTGGGAATATATATATTTCGAAACTTTTAGATATTTCGAATTTTTTCTTGTGTCCTTTTAATTTTGAATTACTCAAGATTGACTGTATTTTTGTTTGTTCTTTAAACCAAGTATTTAACTGCATTTTGAGTATAATGCTAGCATTTTTAGTTTTTCTAATAGGTTAAGCATGGATTCAATAGTGGTTCAAACTCCCTTTTGTTTGGAGGTTCGAATACATTCGCTGAAAACGACCAACAAATAATCTCAATAAATATAGCCAGATCTGCGAAAACAATTGGAATATTGCACCCATTCTAATATCGCCAAATCTGAGACAGCAGTTTTTACCCTGGGAAAGAGGTCTGATGTATATGTCTGTCTCCTTTATTTATTTATTTTTTTTTTTTTTTGCACCTGCCATAAGTTTCGTAAGAAAAGCAGAGAATCAGTTTAATTGAAGAAGAATCTAAATAGCGTTTTTAAATAAATGAGTCTGAACAAAATATCTGCGTACTTTATATTTTTGACTATTACTTGAAAATACTGTCTCATGGCTTTATTAATTTTATGGGTAAGAAAGTAAGTGAAGGAGCCCTACAGCTTTCCTTAGGGGGTGGCCAGAGACGTACCCAGAAAAATAAATCCGGGGAATGTCCAAAAATTTTGGAGGGAGTCCAAACAGTAAAAAAGGAAAAAATTTTCACGCAAAGACTTCATTCTTCATCATTACTATTTTGCTAACAAAACATGAAATTTCGGAAGGGGCGGGGGTGAACTCCCTGGACCCCCCCCCCCTGTATACGTCCTTCGGTGTGGCAAACTGGGCAACCGCCCAGGGCAGCTAAAAACTGCTGAAATCGTCGATCGATATCAAGTAGCCAAATAAACTTCCCAACCTAGAACTGAAAACTGCACATCAGTAAGCTGAGAAAAAACACAGATTGTGTAATTTAGTGTGTTGCTTTCTCTTTCAAATTTCAGCATGGCTAAGCTAGACTGCAGCTTTTACATTATGAGGGAAAGCAGTAGCGTAGCCAGAATTTTATTTCGGAGGGGGGACTGAGTATCAAATTGTAAGCTACGTTCAATTATAAGCTAAATATCAAATTGCAAGCTAAGTAAAGTGTCCCATTTCGCGGGGGGGGGACTGCAGTCCCCTCAGACCCCTCTCGCCACGCCCGTGAGGGAAAGTATTGCATTCAAATCTTACTTAATTAAATAATCAAATTTACTTAGTTAGATTCAGCAGCAGCAAAGGTTTTTTAATTGGGGCTGGGGGGGGGGAGGGTAGGTCAAGATCCACAATTTATTAAGTAGTAAAATTTGAAAAATTTGTAATTATTTTTTGTATTTTGCCGCTAAACATGTTCCGCCCAGGGCCTGTAAAACCCTTAGCACGTCCCTGGATTTGTTTTATTGTAAATTTTAGCATTAATTCTTGATTTATTATAAAATTAAGTAAGCTTTTTGTTTTACCACTGTTTTATCTAATGTAATAAAATAAATAGCAATAGAAACAATTATGAAAGTTTCTAAAAATTTTAATTTAATCAAAAATTCCCTGAAAGAAAATAAGTACAGGGAGCTGAGTTCCCATGCAAATTAATCCATGACTGGCCTTTGTGTAATGCTCTCCCTTCTAATATTTTTGCACCTCTATTCGGGTAGATATTAAAAGGGGCTGAACATAAAAACAGGGACATAGTGAGAAGAAATTTCGTGGGGGGGAGAGGGGGGGCGTGCCCGAAAGCTAAAAACGCTAGAATTTCTCACAAAATTGCATGAAATTTACTTGACATCCAATAAACAAAAATTCAAATTTTCGTGGGGGGGGGGGGGAAGAGGCAAGCCCCCAGCACGCCCACCCTGGCTACGCCCCTGCATAGGAAAAAGTCTTTTCAGGAAAGTTTCAACAAAACTATAAAAAAATTAATAGAAAGTCTAAAGATTTCAGAATAAAATTTATAATTCTGTACATAGGCGCCTAATACAGCGGATGGGGGAAGGTGGTTCACTGTAGGTGTAGTGAATATTTTTATACCATATTGAACTTGTTTGTATTATTTTAGTTTTAGTACTAAAATATGAGAAAGTCCAATATGAACTCCTCCACCAGCCCCCAAATCCAATAATAATGATAATAATAATAATCTATACTATTAAAATCTGTGCGCGTCTGTGTGTGTGTGTGTGTGTGTGTGTGTGTGTGTGTGTAGCATCATCTCCTCCTAAACGGCTGGGAGTTGAGTTTCGACCGAGGTATCCACGAATTCGGAAAATTTCGAGAAAGAACCTCCGCTAATTTAAATTTCGAAATTCGAATTAGTTTAGGAGATATTGATAAAAAAACCCATCAAAAACGCTAATTTTTGCTCTCCGCAATTCCGTGATTGTAACCCCTGTAGTCAAAAAAGTGAGAAATAAGCATCGAGGTTGCCATGTTTGGCTATTTTATTAAATTATTTAGACTCCTGCAGTAAAAATAAAAGAATAATGATTTTTTTTCTGTTTAGATTATTTACAAAGTTATTTTTTAATTAAAATATTGCGTTCATGTTAAATCAGAGCTGGAATTCACTGATTTTTATGTGTAAAAGAATAAGGGACTGAGAGATTTCAGAGACTAATATGTATATTTTTTAGTTTGGCCGAAAATAAATGGCCCATTTGGAGATTTTGAGAAAGTAGTAGGTCCTACCGATTTGTACAGTTTTGGGCTTGGCGCAAATTACTGAGAGCGTAAGGAAATAGTATTTTTAATAACACGTATAAGTTTTATTAGAATACGACGCTATACTTCGATTTTTCATACAAAAGTAATGCAGTTATTAAGGCGATTTTAAACGATCTACAGAATTTTCGCCAAATTAAATAAACTGATTTAAATTGGTGGAATTCCGCCAAATTTCAGAAAATTGAAATTCTCTCACTTTGTACATGGTAGTTAACGGTGATTAAAACCCGTTATAGTTAATAATTTAAATAACTGCTACTAATCAATTAGATGCCTATTGGTTTAAATTTTGGCGAGTGAACTGTATAAATGATAGATAACTATTCCCCAGTTTGATTGCTGTTAAATCAAACCTTCGAATGATTCCCTGAAAACAAAAAGATCTCGGAAAATGGTGTATGTTGGCATTTTGGCGATTGAAGTACTACATGAGTATTAAATAATTGATTCTTACATGTTAAAGCAGCGCTATGTTTCTTTTATGCGAAACTGTTAGAAACAGACATAATTAATACTGTCTAATATATTTTTTGTTTTACGAATTGAAATCTATGTTGATTCCAACTTTAGTACATTTCTTAGCAAAGTAGGCGAAAAATATTCAAATGTAGTGCAACTCTGTTCGTATTATTAATTCCATTCCACAATTGAGATGAGCCGATGTCACTAGCGTACGCATAGATATTTTATTTTTAAATTCCGCCAAACAGGGTACAGCGAATTGCCTTTAGTGTCAAGTTTAATTTGTGATTTGAGCTATTTGACTTCGACTGCTGGCGTTAATGACGCCAATATGGCAGTTCTAGCAAAGTAAACATAAATAGCTCCTTTCATGTTCTATTTTTAACATTGGTATAGTTTCCGTAGCAACGGAATCCATTGTGGCCACTTAAGTTTTTAAATTTAACAATTATAAGTGAAACCACTCATTTCTACAGCTTTTAAGACTCGTAAAAGTGAAAACGCATCAAATGTGAAACAAATAGAACTGTAAGAGGCTTGCATTGCACTTTAAAAATAATCGAAGTTTTCATGCAATTCTACATACCCTTAATTTTATTTCCTTCGCGTGTGGGTGCCATTTTTATGTCAATTTTTGCTGCCTTGCTGGCAGATTATCCGGAGCTGCACATAAGCACTAATGTACATGCTCCTCCGGACATAAACAAGAGCGTACGTCCGGCGCGTATTTTTGTAACCCTCAAGGCCGTACTCGGGGGGGGGGCAGGGGGTCCGGTACCCCCCCGCCGAAATCTAAAAATTTGATAAAAAACAATAATAATGAAGCTTTTTGTGATAATTTGGGCCTTTTTCATATTTTGGTTCCCCCCCCCTTCCTCCCCGCGGAATTTTTTTCTGGGTCCGGCCCATGGTGACCCCACTGTGTTCATCAGAGTTTTCTGGGGTCAGATTTTTTAGACAATTTTTTTTTTCAATGGAGATCTCGTCCCGAAGTATATTGATCACATACATGAAAAGAAAAATGATCAATTAGGAGCTAGCAGTGACGTAGCCAGAAATTTTTCATGGGGGTGTTACGACTACTGCAGCTCTCACATATGTATGTATACGCGTGTGTGATAAGGGAGTGAAGAGTATTCATTTTGTATGGCAATAAACTCCTCATGGGGGGTTGAAACCCCCTATCCCCTCCTTGGCTGCGCCACTGCACGCAAGCATATGTTGTCACGTCATGAAAAACCGTCGTAGATGGCAAACACCGAAGCTATTTCGAGGGTTATACATAATTAAAATTTTGTAAAGTTACTTTTGATACAGTTCGGATATTTGCCACCAAGGTGAGATGAAATATTACTAAATACGGCAACCCAGAATTTTCTTTTGAATTTGACACTATGCAACTACACTAGATTCCCTATAACACGGTAGATACGTTCCGTGTTATAGGAATCCGTGTTGTACGGGTCCTGCGCTATACTCCAGCTGGAGTGCGGATTACGCGGAATAATCGCGGCAAAACTTATTTGCACCCCGTAGAAATGCAATGTTTGGTGTTGCCATTCAAAAGTTATGTTAATTACAGAAGCTAAAAAGTCATAATATCAGAACATGTGTCTCATTTTACCGTGCTGTACGAGTCTCTTTTAACGTGTTACACGAAAACGATCACAATTTTTTCGCCGTGTTCTACGAATTCATATTTTAGACCCATGTTATGAAGGGGACTACTGCTAATTGTTAAAAATAAAACATGAAATTAGTTATTTATTTAGTGCGAGTTGACAGTGAGACCAACGTCAGTTTTATGTAACAAGTGTGATACTGCATTAAGAGTTTAGTAAGGGTGATAAACTTTATCGCAGAAGTTACGTCACAAATGTTTTCATTTGAAATGCGACTTGATTTTTACGAAAACTGTGTGCAATTTTGACTTCTAACGTACGTGGTGCAACTATTATTTTATGTAATGTTTTGTTAATTTAGGTGAAATTCAATAAAGCCATCTGCAAAATAACTGCGCTAATGCATTTTCCACACTTTAGAAAATGCAAGATAAAATAAAATAGTTGTCAACATCATGTAATTTATTCATATGGTATTTATTAAATGCTATAATTAAGCCTAAAAAATAAAATTATGTGATGTAGAAATCAGGCATTTTTCGAAAGAGAGACGTTTCAGCTGGATACCGAAAAGATCTTTTTTCATCGCCAGTGACACTGACGAAGTTTTTGTATCATCAGGTTGCAATCATCTCAGATTTGCACTCATGACGTCAACTTTTAGTCACGATTCAAGTATTTTTTACGCGTTTTGAGATTCCGTATTACTGGGTTTAATTCGAATTATATGTTTAAGGAAAATATTCGTTTCCCACCGTGCGGAGAACGGGTAAGCAGCTAGTAATAATAATATTATGAACGCCTATCAGAGTTTGATTAAGCCAACGTGCGGCCTCGGGACGACATCTGATATAGGTCCATTTATTTAAATGAAATAAAGAAATTTTATGCTAACACTACGAAATATTTACTGCCCCATTACCTCTAAAAAGTGCTGGCCCGGTACTTTTTAAACAGTACCACGCCGTTAACTATGCTGTACATGTTTTACACACATGGGCGTGACAGGCATTACACCATTACTGGCAATGTTCAGGCGCATATGCGTTTTTCAGGCATTGGTATTCCAGTGACTTTAAACTGACGGCAATGCACTGTGCTCCCGGCATACGGCACTTTGCCAGCACGGCGGGTACCCTGCCGTCAGTTTGCGGGCAGTAGTGTGTTTCTGGGGTGGAGTCCCTAACTGTTATTTCACCTATACATAAAAAGTGCACACAGATAAGTTTTATTCTTAAGCATGCTAATCATATAAAATCTAAGATTAGAGTGTAAAAATAAGCAAATGAAGTGAGTTCAGAGTTTAATATCAATTCAAACGGGGGTTTTCTATAAATGAAATGAAAATTAGCAAAAAAGGAAAAATATTTCATTTATTACTACCATACAGTTCTTAGCCTTTTGCCAGATTCTAGCACATTTTATTATTATTAATAATGAGAGTATATAAAAATTTTAGTTTTATGCGGTTTTTGGTTTTGATTTAGTTGTTCTAAATGTGAATTATATATAAGCAAGATTATAAGAACTGCCTAAAATATATTTTGCAATGAATGCTTAATCACAAAACAACAAGAATAGTAAAAAGTATACGAAAAATTTCTTTTCTATTCTACTCCATCAGATCACACAGCTTAAAAAATAACTAAAAATGTATTAAATATTTTAGAATGCTGAGCCTTTTGTTTTTCAATAGATTAAGTATTATATTCATATTCACCTGCCGGGCCAAATGGCTGTCCTTCTGGTGACCAACCTTCAAATATAAAAGAAAACTTTCTTATATTCAACAGTAAAATAGTGTTAAAGAAAAAAAATTCCTTTGTCAGTGAAATATATTAAATTTCATCACTTAGACATTAAAAAAAGACTTAAGATTTGCAATAATTTCGTTAAAAATAATAAAATATTACATACATTAGAATTTCCTGACAGGTAGGTTCGTCCAACACATGATAAGCATAATTACATCTTCACATGGAATAGAAAAACTTACTCTGATAGATGTAAAAATAATATTCTGTTCAAAGTATAAAAAATTGTCTGATAGGTATGTTGTTAAATAAGCAAAATTTTATCTTGCAATTTGCAATTTCAAATTATAATTCTTTAAAAGCGAAGTTAAGGATCGGAAAAAAATTATGTCCATTTAGATCCACAAAACCTTAAAATTCTTCACTCAATTTTAGCCTTAATACGAGGAGGCACACCAAAGTTTTATAAAATTGTCTCTTAAATATAAAACTCACGTTTTTTCAAGGTCTAGTCCGCCTCCTTAGAATCCAGATGACGTTCTACAGAATACTACACCGTATTCTAACCTCATATGACCACTATTTGCGTTGCTTTTTTCCAAATAAAAAAGAAAATATACACAATAATTTAAGTGCCTAACCCGCTAAATATTTTTATATAAAAAATTTTTATTATACTAGCGAATACTTGGTACCTCGTATGACAGTTAACCCTCAAAGCCTGAATTCTTTATTCTGAAACCACAATTCTTTAGTGGTTAATTTATTTGTTGCGAGTGTGTGCACCCCTTTTACTGGTTGCTTTTTTTGCGAAATGAAAAAGAAAATAGACACAATAATTTAAGTGCCTAACCCGATAAATATTTTTATATAATTTTTTTAATAATACTAGCGAATACTTAGTACGTCGTATCACAATTAACCTGCAAAGCCTGAATTCTTTATTCTGAAACCACAATTCTTTAGTTCTTAATTTATTAGTATCGAGTGTGTGAACCCCTTTTCTGGCATATACCACAAAATTCAGACCAAAACTTCAGGCATACCTCCAGGTCCAAACGGTCCCTCAGCTGGTGCTCCACCATCACCTAAAAAATTCAAAAAGTCAAATTTCATTTTCAAAAATACTACTCATATCAAATCTAAGATTATTTTTTTAGGTGAAGTTTTACATCAATTTCAACGGGGTTTTCCTTTAAATAACAGGAATATTAGCAAAGAATACAAATTTATATTTTATTCTTACCTTACAGTTTTAAGGCATTTTCGAGAATCTATGTAACTTTTTAGTACTTACAAAGAGAGTACACAGATTTTTTATGATTTCGTAAGTGTAAGGTTTTGATTTAACAGTTTTAAATTCATTCATATGTATTCGACAGTAACAATAGTGTAATAAATTTCTTAACGATTTTTTAATGAATGCTTTATCATAAAATAACAAGACAAAAAATATGTACATGTGAAAGATGTATTTTCCATTCTACCCCCATTTTAAAATAAACACTCCATCAGATCAGTCACCTTGAATAATAACTAAAAATGTACTACATATTTTAGTATATAGAGAATTTTTTTTCGGTAAATAAACTAAAGTATTATATTCATGTTTACCTGCCGGTCCAAATGGTTGTCCTACTGGTACCCCACCTTCAGATGGAAAAGAAAAACTCTCTTAAGTGCAACAGCAAAATATTGTTAAAGAAATAAAAATACGTATGTGAGTAAAAGGTGTGAAATGTAATCTCTTAGACTTTGGAGACGGATTTAATATTTGCAGAAATGCCTTTAAAATTTATAAAATAATTTATTCATCCATACCTGCGGGCCCGTTCAACAGCATACCTCATGGTATTCTATCCCCAAATTCCCACTCTCTCTGAAGAAGTATTTTCCAATGAATAAAGAAAATTATGCCCAATAATTTAATTGCCTAACCGACAAAATAATTTTAATATCAAATTCCTTTTTATAATATTAACGAATGTTTAGTAGGTTTTCACCATAATTAACCTGGCAAACCCTCAATTGCATTTTCCCACTACCCTATCGTTAAGTTGTTAATTTATTGTTTCAGAGTATGTAAACGAATTTTTCTGAGGTATATTACAATATTCAGAACAAAACATCAGACATACCTCCTGGTCCGTACGGTCCCTAACTGGTATTTCATCTTTACATAAAAATTGTACACGGATAAGTTTTATTCTTAAGCATGATAATCATATAAAATCTAAGATTATAGTGTAAAAACAAGCAAATGAAGTGAGTTCAGAGTTTAATATCAATTTAAACGGGGGTTTTCTATTTATGAAATGAAAATTAGCAAAAAAGAAAAAAGATTTTATTTATTACTACCATATAGTTCTTAGCCTTTTGCCAGATTCTAGCAGATTTTATTATTATTAATAACTAGCTGAAGTACCCGTCCTTGACGGGTTAGTGAATGCAGATTTCCAAAAAGTAAAAACTTTCGTCAGCATTGTAGGAGTACACAGAATGGATGTAGTATGTTGCCAAAGTAAAGAAAGCGAAGTTATAATTTTTATGTATTGTTAAACTATTACATGTTAGAGAGTAACTAAGTAATATCATTTCATTCGCTTTAGTCGTAATTATGTGATGCACGAACGAATATTTACGCATATTGAAATAATTTTCGCAAAATTTCAAAACGTAATCAAAATTTTTGAAAAATTTAAAGCCTAGAATTTAAGTTGAGTGACAACCTATCCTGTCACCCAATTTCGTTTCATTCCCTGTAGTCTTTATTTCGTGATGCTGGAACAAAATTTCAGCATTTTAAAACGATTTTCGCAAAATCTCAAAATGTAATCAAAATATTTTAAAATTTCAACGCCTATAAATTAAGATTAGCAACTACCTAGCATATCACTAAATTTCGTATCATTCGTATTAGTCGTTATTACGTGATGTTTGAAGAAATATAAACATATTTTGAGAGAATTTTCACAAAATCTCAAAATCTAATAAAAATGTTTAAAAAATTGGACACCTGTAAATTATGTTTAGCAACCTTCTATCATGTGACCAAATTTCATATCATTCGCTTTAGTCGTCATTACGTAGTGCGGGAACAAAGATTCACTCAGTTTCGAACGATTTTCGCCAAAATCTCGAAATCTGATCGATTTTTTTAAATTAGATGCTAATCGTTTAAGGTGAGCGACCACCCATCATTTCACCAAATATCATTTTTTCACCTTTGCAGTTATTACGTGATGTGCGAACACAAAATTACGCAGTTTGAAATGATTTTCGCAAAATCAAAAAATCTAGTCAAGATTTTTTTTTCATTCAACGCCTATGTTTTAAGTTGAGTGAGCACCTATCATGACACCCAATTTTATATCTTTCGCTTCAGGCGTTTTTACGTGATGCTCGAACACAAATTTACGCAGTTTGAAAGGATTTTTGCAAAATCTGAAAATCTAATCACGATTTTTTTAAAATTCGACGCCTATATTTTAAGTTGAGTGATCACCTATCATGAGACGCAATTTCATATCATTCGTTTCAGTCGTTTTTACGTGATGCTTAAACACATTTTTACGCAGTTTGAAAGGTTTTTCGCAAAATCTCAAAATCCAATCCAGATTTTTTTAAATTCGATGCGTATGTTTTAAGTTGAGTGAGCACCTATCATGACACCCAATTTCATATCATTCGCTTCAGTCGTTTTCACGTGATGCTTAAACATAAAAAGCGTCACGGACAGAATGACAGACAGACAAACTTTTTTTTTGAGGGTCGCATCGGATTCCCGGGTGCTTGAAACGGATAGAAATCGCAAAATTTTTGAATTCCAAGAAATGTACAGACAAAAGTCTAATTTTATTTATATAGATGAGAGTATATAAAAATTTTAGTTTTATGCGGTTTTTGGTTTTGATTTAGTTGTTCTAAATGTGAATTATATATAGGCAAGATTATAAGAACTGTCTAAAATATATTTTGCAATGAATGCTTAATCATAAAACAACAAGAATAGTAAAAAGTATACGAAAAATTTCTTTTCTATTCTACTCCATCAGATCACACAGCTTAAAAATTAACTAAAAATGTATTAAATATTTTAGAATGCTGAGCCTTTTGTGTTTCGATAGATTATTATATTCATATTCACCTGCCGGGCCAAATGGCTGTCCTTCTGGTGACCAACCTTCAAATATAAAAGAAAACTTTCTTATATTCAACAGTAAAATAGTGTTAAAGAAAAAAAATTCCTTTGTCAGTGAAAGATATTAAATTTCATCACTTAGACATTAAAAAAAGGCTTAAGATTTGCAGGAATTTCTTTAAAAATAATAAAATATTACATGCATTAGAATCTGCTGACAGGTAGGTTCGCCCAACTGGTGATAAACATAATTACATCTTCACATGGAATAGAAAAACTTACTCTTATAGATGTAAAAATAATATTCTGTTCAAAGTATAAAAAATTGTCTAATATGTGTATTGTTAAATAAGCAAAATTTTATCTTGCAATTTCCAATTTCAAATTATAATTCTTTAAAAGTGAAGTTAAGGATCGGAAAAATATTATGCCCATTTAGATCCATAAAACCTTAAAACTTTTCACACAATTTTAGCCTTAATACGAGGAGGCACACCAAAGTTGTATAAAATTGTCTCTTAAATATAAAACTCACGTTTTTTCAAGGTCTAGTCCGCCTCCTTAGAATCCGGATGACGTTCTACAGAATACCACACCGTATTCTAGCCTCAAGTGACCACTATTTTATTTTATTTTTTTTCGAAATGAAAAAGAAAATATACACAATAATTTAAGTGCCTAACCCGCTAAATATTTTTATATAAAATTCTTTTTATAATACTAGCGGATACTTAGTAGGTCGTATCACAGTTATTCTGCAAAGCCTGAATTCTTTATTCTCAAACCACAATTCTTTAGTGGTTAATTTATTTGTTGCAAGTGTGTGAACCCCTTTTTCTGGCATATACTATAAAATTCGGACCAAAACTTCAGGCATACCTCCTGGTCCAAACGGTATCTCAGCTGGTGCTCCACCATCACCTAAAAAATTCAAAAAGTCATGTTTCATTTTCAAAAATACTACACATATCAAATCTAAGATTATTTTTTTAGGTGAAGTTTTATGTCAATTTCAACGGGACTTTCCTTTAAATAACAGGAAAATTAGCAAAGAGAAACAATTTATATTTCATTCTTACCTTACAGTCTTAAGGTGTTTTCGAGAATCTAGGTCACTTTTTAGTACTTACAAAGAGGGTACAAAGAATTTTTATGATTTCTTAAGTGTGAGATTTTGATTTAACAGTTTTAAATTCATTCATATGTATTCGACAGTTGTTAAAGCGTATCACGAGTTAGTCAAAATACCAACTCAGCTTTCTAATAAGCGGACGCCAAATATTAATAACTGCACTAAGTGGTTTATCTAAAACGCGTTTGGCATTTGTGTACTCATCAAATACCACCACGGCAGTAATAATTCGAAATTAAAATAAATACTAGCTATAATCTAACGATACACAATCAAAAAATAAAATGTTAGAACTCTTAAAACACTTTTAATTCAAAACTTATTTCCGAGCGGAAACCTTCACAAACTCATCAGAGAGTATAGAATTTTACAATTTTACAACTAGTTGCCATCGGCAAAACGAGATATTTAAATTCATATTTTGTGGATAACGTTGCCATCCCAATAAAAATCAAATAATAATGATAATGATAATGCATTTCCAACATCCTCACACCCTTTGATTATTCATAATTATCAAAACATGAAACTTCAAACACAAATCAAAACATGGGAAGTGTAATGATGGCAACTTTACACAATTCTTCAATTAAATTTCAGGAAGAAAAACAAAAAATTTATAGACATTTAAAAGTTCAATTAGTTCATAAAGTTTACAAGTTTATTCTTTCAGGCACATTATTCTTCCTTCCGTATCTACTAAATTTCATCTCACCATCAGAAACACGATCAGGAGTGCCGTCAGTGATTTCGGAGATGACGTTTGACTTCTTTAAATCGTTGGGTATCATCGGAGCAGACAACTGTCAGAGGATGTTATCTCTAACGGATATATTCTTGTAATCGGACGAAATAATTCTTGATGCGAAGTTTGAATTTTCACTAGCCGAACTTTTTCATCTCTCCCTGGTATAAGTTCGGATATGCGTCCTAAAGGTCAATTGATTCGTTTTTATTGTCAGATCCCACCAGGACAATATCACCAACAGAAACGGTATTACTTGAATGTTTTCTTCTCCCTCGTGGGATAAGTACTCCTAAGTACTCTGATCTAAAACGGTTTCTCAAATTCTTGAGTAGCGATTGTCTGTATTTGATTCTTTTTGTGAGTGATTTCTGATCGACAGCATTAACATTGGAAGCTTGTATTCTTGAATGTCATGAAGGAACAATGATAGCGATATAGATTTAATGGTTTCATCTTCTGTTATGTATGTCAGAGGCCTTGAATTAATAACACTTTCACAATCTTCCAAAACAGTTGTCATTTCTTCATAATTTAAACTCGCTCTTCCTAACACACTTTTTAGTAGATCTTTCACGACTCTGATCAGTCTTTCCCACCAGCCACCCCACCAGGAAGCTGTCGGCGGGTTGAACTTCCATTCAATAGCATTAACAGCTCCATGCTTTTGAATGCGATCCCAATCCAAATGTTTCAACGAATTAGCAGCTCCGACAAAATTGGAGCCATTGTCACAATATACAGTTGAGAATCTTCCTCTGCGAGACACAAATCTTCTAAATGCCATCAGGAAAGCATCCGTTGAAGCTGAAGCAACTAGTTCAAAATGAACTGCTCTATACACGGCGCGCGTAAAAATCAGTACCCATCCTTTCTTGTTGTCTTTCAGAAATAGTGGACCAGCCATGTCTACGCCGGTAATTTGGAATACTGCTGCATCTTTCACACGATTTTCAGGAAGTGGGGGAGTTATAGTTTCTATATTTTTGGAGCTAAATCTTTTACATATAACACAGTTAGCTAACACTCGTTTTACAGTTTTCCTTCCATACAAAATCCAATACTTTTCTCTAAGGATATTAAAAAGCATCTGCACTCCAACATGGCAGTTCTTAACGTGAGCATTGTAGATTAATCGTTTCACTACTTCATGAGTTCCTGGAAGTACTGCGGGTTTTAGGAAATCCTCACTATCTTTTCGATAAGTTATTTTTCTTTTCAGTCGAATAACGCATTGCTCATCTTTAAAAACGTTAGTTTTTAAAGAGTTTTAAGCTGACCATCACTTCCGGAAGTAAACGATTCTTCTTGAACCATACGTATTATTTTTATTTCAGCTTCTTCGAATTCTGCCGCTGTCAGTTCACCCAGTTTTCTATCCTTTGGATTTGAACAATTATGTTTAAAACTAATAATCCACCCAATTGAGCGGACAATGTTTTCATAACTTGAAAAATATTTATAATACCAATCGCTGTTAATTGATTTGATTAGTAAGCAAAGTGCAACTGCTCTTAGATTTTTCCATTTTAATTTCCTCATCGTTCCAATTATGATCAGAGGAATTCATTAGATGTTTATATTCTGTTGGATCTTTCATCCATTGAGGACCCTCCCACCATTTGGAAGAAATAAGATGTTCTGCCTTACATCCTCTAGGTGGTAAATCTGCTGGATTCATCTCTCCAGGAACATGCCTCCAAGATAAGGGATCATTCAGATATCGAATCTCTTTAACACGGTTACGTACAAAGACAGACCAGTTTTCTTCTCTCAATATCCATGCCAGCACAGTGGTGGAATCACTCCAGTAATATCTTTCTATAGTTTCCCATTGCAAAGCTTCAACGATGGAATTCGTCAATCTGGCTCCTATCACTGCCGCAAGGAGTTCCATTCTTGGAATAGTGGCACCTCTTAATGGCGCAACTCTAGACTTAGAAGCTAGAAGGAACGTTTCAATCTTATCCTTATTCTCGATTCTTAAAACTGTCATAGCTGCATACGCATCTTGGCTTCCATCAACAAATTTATGAATGGTGCATTTACTTCTATTTTCTTCAGTGATTTGAATCCATCTTGGAATTTCGATGTCTCTCAGCATTTTCAGATCTTGAAACCATCGCAAAAATTCTACTCGTAGTTCGCAACTGATCTCTTCATCCCAGCTGATTCCTTTCTTCCATGCTTTCTGTAACATTATTTTCGGACAGCAGCATGACTGGTGAGACGAATCCAAATGGATCAAACACTTTGTGCACTGAAGAAAGCATCCCACGTTTAGTCACCTTCTCGATGTTGAAATTATCCATCCAGCTCATTTTCAAAGTATCAAATTCTTTGGTCCAAATCAAACCTAGAACGTGTGTCTCTTTCTTCTGAGTTGTAATGTCGCAATCACCAGAATATTCCCATTCTCTTAGTTCAAAACATCCTTTAGACAATAGCGTAGTGGAATCATGGATGAATTTTCTCAATTCCTCTTTATTTTCAACACTGGTCAAGACGTTATCAACGTAAAAACTTTCTGCAAGTCTTTTCTTGAATATCTCATTGTATTCCTCACTGGTTTTAATGTGGTATTCAATGACTGAAGCCAAAAGAAAAGGGCTGTAATTTATCCCAAACACTACTCTGGCATGGCGGAAAACCTTCAGTTTCTTTTCCTCAATGTTTTCCCACCATAAGAAATGAAGAAATTCTCTGTCTTCTTTGCGAATACTAATTTGGCAAAACGCTTTTCTAATATCTGCTATCAAGCCAAACTCTCTCTCTCTCTAAAACGCAGAAGATTTGGAATAAGTTCAATCAGGTTATGCCCACATTGCAAACATTGATTTAATGACGGATGATTTGGTAATCTAGCTGAGGCATAAAAAACCGGACAAATTGGTGTTGTAGTGTTGATAGGCTTTATCACTGGGCGATGAGGTAGATAATTTCCATAATTATGAATTTCAGATCGTAGCACTTCTTCTATAATACCTTCATCGAGCCAATTTAAAAATACATTTTCATATTCTTGATACAAGTTCATGCCTTTTAGTTTTGAAGTTGTATAATCCAGCCGTTTTTTCGCCAAATTCAAATTATTATCAGGTAAAGGTGAATTATCATCAGCCCAAGGCAAGCATACTTCATATCTACCATCACTGTTGTCCGTTACAGTTTCTAAAAAATGCTCCTTTGTTTGAGAATCACTTTCCTATTTGGACTTCTTTTCGATAGGATCAGTAATGTCCAATAAATCCAATTTCCACAAGCTAGAGATATCAGCTTCATTCACATACATTGATATCACCGTCATCGCCAAGTCATCATTTGAAATCTCTTCTTGTGGTACTTTTCCCATCAAAGTCCAGCCGAGGTGTGTTTCAATTGCCACAAGACCAGATGATAATGTCTTTCTCCCACCAGTTAGCAGCTTACACAAGATGTCAGCACCGACAAGGACATCAACTACTTCGTTTTTGTCGCTAACATCAGTCAAAGTAATATTACTTTCTTCTAACTCTCGAATCCAAGAACCTGGGCAAACTGGTTGAATATTTTCACAAATTTTTGCTTGATCCATGACTTCAAAATTGCAGCTAAATTTTTCATTCAGATTTCTCAATCTTACCTTGTAGCAGTTGTGTATAATCTCTTTGGACGAAATGCCACCAAAAAGGGAATGCACTAGTCTTTCTTGGCGAAGAGGTATATAATTCATTTCCTTGGCGACACTTTTCAAAATGTGGGATTTATGTGACGCCGAATCCAGTAGTAATCGTACGGTTCTTCAGATATTAACTTCCCAGCTAACACAACCCTATCGGATAAGTTTTGGGCCGACTCCGGCATGCCGATGCAGCATGTGCGGGGCAATATCGCTCAGTCGGTACCAAAAACGTCAAAATTGCGTCCGCGTGGGCGTGTGTCGGGCCGAAAGGATGGGGTGGTTTTGGATATGTGTCGGCAAAAACGACAACGGCGTCGGCCCAGCCCTATGCCATCTTTGAACCAAAGCCATAACCAATGCCATGGTGCGGTATCGGCAACGGCAAAATATCGAAAACCGGTCAGCACCTTACAGATTTACAAAATACCGTAATTAGTTTCATAATTAGTTCTCTAGGACAGTAAACAGCCCATTACAGTAATAATAATTATTATTAATATATAAATAACTTTAAACCACTGGGACTAACTTTGTTAAAAATACTTAGCTAAATCAATAAAATAATTTGTTTTTAAAAATGTTTGATTAAATTAAAAGCTTTTTATGAAACTAAGGGTATTTGAAGAATTAACCAATATTTGTTGAATCACCAAATAATTTCGGTTAATTTCACAAAAAGCTTTCCTTTTTAATTTCATCAGACATTTTCCTAAAAGCAAACAATTTTTTTTTATTTAACTAAGCATTTTTAACAAAATTAGTCCCATTGGTGTAAAGTCATTCATATAATAATAATAATAATAATAATAATAATTACTTTTAATGGGTTGATTGTTGCAGAAGAGAACTAATTATAGAATAAATTATTAATAAATCCATGTTTATTATGAGAAAAGTACTTATTTTGTGTAAATATTTTATTTTATATTACTGAACTTTTATTTTATGAGCAGTCCTCTTACCCGCGAAAAAAAAAAAAAAATGTACATTAGTTGTTATTAAAAAGAAATATAAACTTCAAGTAAAGATCTATTTTCATATTCATGTACTTTTATATTTCATTGTATAATCTTCTTTCTAAAGAAGAAAATAGCTTTTTGTAACAATTTTTTCCCTGTTGAATACAGACTTGCTAAGTTTCCAAAATTGAAAAACCTCCTATTTTTTCTAAGTCAAAAAGCTTGATATTTTTTATGCAGATATTTTCCGATTAAAATGCACATATATTGAATGCAGATACAATTTGTGTCTTTTCTTAAGTGAGAGATTAATGTCAGTATAAACAGCACTGTTTTATTCCTTATTTTTATTATCTAAATAAATTTCAAAATTTTACAAAAAAATCAGAAAATATAGATCCTTAAAAATAGATACAAGAAACTATCTATAACTAAAAAATGTAATACAATAAACGTTGAAAATTGGAGCTAGCACAATGTACAATAAATTAATAAATTGTTTAACCTCATGTACCTTATAAAGAAAAACAAAATACTTTTTAATGCAATAGTTAAATAAATATTTCACTTACTGTTCTTGGAGCTTACCGGTGTTAGCAAGTTATATAGGGCTAACCAAAAAGATTAAAACAATGTTAAAGAACTTAATTATTCATTTAACAAATGTCTTAATCCAATTAGTCTTAGTGAAAAATATTTTTACTTGTCTCTTTACTTTTTAATCCGAACAACACGAAAGCCAGAAAACTGGAAGTCTCCCTTTACCTCATACTCTCAATACTCTCATCTCATCATATCTAAACATAATAAACAACTAACAAAACAACACTGGAAGTAAGCGCTATCAGCATTGTTATCCGCCGCTGTTAAATAGTTCG
The DNA here is from genome assembly GCA_038373885.1 of Cheiracanthium punctorium. Classification (NCBI taxonomy): domain Eukaryota; kingdom Metazoa; phylum Arthropoda; class Arachnida; order Araneae; family Cheiracanthiidae; genus Cheiracanthium; species Cheiracanthium punctorium. Next base: position 21,194 of record JAWZYV010016014.1, read on the forward strand.
TATCGTATGAATAGCTTGGAAAAAAAACTAAAATACTTTTCAACAGTTAAGTGCTGAAATAAAGTTTATTTTATAAAAATAATTAATGTTCGGGTTACTTGAGTGGAATAATTAAAAGAATTGAGAAATTAAGTGTGAAAAAAAAATTATAAGTAAAGCTTCCATAGCATGCCAAACTTAGGTATTGGCGAGAATGTACTTTGTTGATTTCTTGTAACCCTGTGTTTCACACGCATGGCGTAAGGGGGTAGGGTCGTGGGGTCACAAAATCTTTCTTTCCCCATGCTGGGCCAAAAAGAAAACCTGCCCACCACGATTTGTCAAGCTCTCGGTTTAAACAATTTTTCTCATTCCCAATCGGCTGTACTCTTTTTAAACGCTTTCTGAATATTTTAGGGCTTCTTTTATTTATTTAAAACATTTATTTATATATTTTTATTTTTAATGTAATGCGAAATATTTTATGCAAAACAGGTATTTGTTGAAAAAAAGTAAATAGTACTTTCCCTTTTCTTAATAATACTCTCACAGTTTTACATCAGGTTATATTAATTGTTATAATGGATTTACTACATATATATGTATATATATATATATATTGCTTTATTTTATTCATATATGAGGTTCAATATTTGATAAGTTATCCTTCTAATTATTTATATGTCGTCATTCTTGCGTATTTCAGCATGTTTTTTTTTTAATCTTAAAAGTTTAATAAGTTATAAGCCTTATAAAGAAGAGAAAGGGAACTTTATAAGGTATAAATTTATCCTATAAAATTGTAAAAAAATTAATCAAGTAACTCTTACATTATAGTATAAATAACTTTTTCAAATTTCATGACAGTTGATAACGACTAAAGTGTGAATTTCTGGGGTTCCGGCCTACCGCGCGGTTGTTTTCTCCAGATGTAACGTGAATTCGGGTTAAAACCCCTTACAAAGTCCTCCGCCCAAGGCATGCCTTAATTAAGCAGACAGCTCACGTGTAGATCTGTCTTAACAACAAAACCTAAATAATTTTCGTGACAATTTACAGTGAAAGTAAAAAGTTTAATATTTTTAATATTAAATAAAAACCATAATCACTTCCAATCCCTATTACTGTCTGAGCGTGTCCAAAAACCCTGCCCTACGGTTTTCTTCTTTAAATATTGATCATAGACATTTAGAATAAATTACCATGTCACTTTATGGTACCAAATAAAATTTTCATGAGATTTAATGTAGATAAATACAAACTTTTATTTTTTATACAGCCCTCTTACGAAAATTTCCAATAAGTAAAATATACCCCTTACATTAGGGGCACAGTGGGTTTAGGGGCCTTACACAGTAGGCCTTTTCTCATAAAAAGGCCTACAGATACAGATATATTTATTAAAAGTTACTGAGGGGCAACAAGCTTTGCAATATCAATAATAGTTAAAAAATATAGTTATTAAAACTATTCTAATAAAACTAATTAACCATTAATTTTAATGACAGTTATATATAGCCAATATTTTACATTTTAAGAAATGAGTTTGAAATCATTCTAAACCAGTTTCCTTTAAAAAACTCTTTTTTGCATTTAGAAATGAAAATTTGTTTAAGAACATTACAATTACACTGATATTTAATTTAGAGGTTTTTAATGCCTCATTAATAGAATAATTTAATTTTTTAAAAAGCATCTTCAAAATAAGAGTACTAATGTTTAAAATTTATATTTTCAAAAACAAAAATATTTATAAATAAATATAAAGTGGTGACCAAAATTGTGGACACTTTTAGAAATTTTTAGGTTTTTTAACTTTGTATGCTTATAGGAAGTGCTATGTTTCACAAAATGCAAATTCATACATTTTAAGGAGAATTTAATACTAATTTAAATGCGCAAAACTAAATTTAAATATGTGCAATAGAGTAAAAGTTATAATTACTTTAATCTGAAAAACAAATACAGTGATGAAGTGGATTGTAATTTCTAACTTTCCATGTCAATCACTGTTACTTTTCTGAGCTTGAATCTCTCGTCAGCTCAATAAAACATCGATGCGAAGCTATAATAAAAAATTAAGGCTACCCGACAAACTGCTGATAACTCACTGCAATCTTCAATATCTAATGCATCTCGATAATTATCTCTGTTTAACTTCTTTTGCATTGCAAATATTTTAATTTTGTTTTTTGAATTGAAATCACTATTAAATCATCTTTAAAATGATGTAAAAGAGTTTGAATTTTGTGGAACATAACATTTTTTTTATACGCATATGAACTTAGAAAAAAAAAAGTTTCCAAAAATGTCCAATGTTGGCCACCAGTGCATACTTATAAATTATTCATTATTCTAATAATTATTATTATTAGAATAAAGACCTAAAAGCTAACAAGATATATTACTATGAATCAGAATAAAATCTTGCACTTATAAAAATAAGCCGCAGTTGGTTAGGAATTAATTGTCTAGTGCGCCAAATTTAGTCCAGCACCGACAAACAGTCTTGGCGCCGATAGTGAATGAGCATACTTAAACTGAAAAACAAACAAAAAAGACAAAAATGAACTTTTTATTTTATCTATTTAGAGTATCGCATTTAGTTGGGAACTAATAAAAACAGATTTTACTTAATATTAATTTGAGGTAAATACAGGCCATTGATAGGGAATTGGACTATGGATCTAAGAAAAACATGTACACAAGATCAATGTGCCCATTAAATCTGTTGGGCCGATTGTAGATCATCAATTCTGGTTCTTGTTCAACACAGCAAACAAATAAAATAATTGGCAAATTATAATGAATTAAGTTATGTAACGAGTTTAAGTATTTCTTTAATTGATTATTTTCAAGATGAAGTGCTTGTTTGTTTAAAAATCAAAATGAAATTATGTTGATGCCTAATCTACAACAGAACATGTATTATAGGTATGAATCATTTTACACTGTAAAATTCCGTTGTATTTTGATACAAATAGTTTTCCGGTGTCGTTTTTTCTGCTCACCTTCCGGGTCTACCTATTAGGTAGATCTATAATAAAGTGACCAGTATATCGAGCCTTAGTAGTGCCGAATGTCTGATGGTCAAGTGCGTCATTAGAAAAAAAAAATGTTTTAACTCGACTGTTTATGCTAACCATATCTTCTGTTCTGTTGTGCACGGGTATACCGTATTGGTTATTACTCTCAGCGATAGCAAAAAAATCCAGTTCATTTACTTTTTTGGCTGTGCGGAATCTGCTTGAAGAATTGTAATGAAAGTTAAGTTTGAAAATGTTTAACTAATTTGATCAAAAGCAGTTAAGAACATTCAGAAAGGCCGAGGCCTTAGCCATTATTTCCTTTTGGGTGGGGGCAACATACGCGCTAATTATCATATTGGTTTGTTTGTTTGGAAAAATATGGCCAATTATCTGTGCTAGAGATCTAGACCGATGGGGGAGGGATGCCCTCCGTGGAAGTCCTAACCCATACTTGCGCTAAGTTTCGGAGGAAATCACGGGAAACTCCGAACGGTTAGGTCGTCGGATAGGACCTGGTTTTGAACCAGGCATCTTCCATCTCCCAGTTCAGAGCGCTATGCGCTCGGCCACTGCGCGGGCGATTATCATGTTGGAAAGAATAAAAACGTAGGAAGATAAACGTCATACAAAAAGGCATAGGGGGTCAAGTTCCGCCTTGCCCTATGCTACCAACTTCCGGGCTCGTAGCCAGGAGGTGCGTTAAGTGACAGTACCACCTGAAAAAATCTCCCCCCCCCCCCCAAGAAAAAATTTTACCCTACTTCCAAATTTGAAAAAAAGACAGAAAAAGTGATTTGAAAAAATAAAAATGTTGAAATAAAAAGCCCTTTTGAAGAAATTAAATGTTTTATAAAAAGTTTTTAAATCTTGATAACTAAGACTCAAGTGTGTATACGACAGAGTGTGCATTTTGAACATTAAACCAAGTTTTAAAATCCCATTGGGATTTAATCTTGGCCGAGTAGATAAGACACTGAGCATGATAGACGGCTGAAAGTCCCAGGTTCGGGCCCATCGCGCGGCTGTCGATCTACAGTCTGGAGTTTTAGTCAGTTTTCAGGCTTTCGGGGACCTCGGATAGAGATTGAATTGGGGCCCTTACTGCGGGGAATTTAGAGGAAATAGAATATTAGGAAATGTAATGCATGAAAATTAGGTTCACGTGCCTAAAAACCATACTTCACTATTTTAAAGTTTATAGGTCCTCTTACTCTTGGGGGGACCCCTCGTGACGTAGTGTCTGTGAACATACAATTTAATAAATTATCAAACTAATTTGGTACATTACTCTGTTATATATAAAATTACTTTAGTTATAAAACTCTACATCCATTTTTGGGAGCCTTAGGCCGGGGGCCCTCGGCAATCGCCGACCAACTGGCCTGGCAGTTTTCCCCAGATGTAACAATTATACCAGTTAAAACCCCCTTGAAAAGTCCTCCACCCAAAGGCACCCCGCTCCCCATAGACTGGTGCCCCTTGTTCAGGATTACCATAACACCCAAACATCAAACAACCAAAACCCCAATGATTATCGATGTTACAAGATTGGAAAGAAGATTGTCCTGCTTTCTTTTAATCGAGATATTGTTAAAAATCTCATCCTATCCTAGAGAACTTTGTTGATCGGTTTGCCAACGAACAGGAGCAAATGGTCTAGATTGTTGCTAGAGTAAATCATATTTCTAATATTGAAAACATACACATTATATTTCGTCTTTTCGCCCTCTATAAGGATGTCGTAGGAGCTGAACGAATTGCGTTTCCGTGAAAACAAGTGGTCAGGCAAGACTAATTCCGCAGGTCATTTGAAGGACAGAGAGGGAAATGCTATTTTCAACTTTTTCTTCTTACTATACCCCCTCCAGGGGATATGGACATAGAATAGAAATAGCGCATCGAATTCTGTGGCTATGGAGGGAGAGAGAATGTTTTGTATCACTCCGTTTCTTTTCTTCCTTGCTGACTTCTAAGTTTTTGGCGTGAAATATTTGAAGCGACCCCATATTTGGCTATTAATGAATGCACAAGTGAATGAATTCGAGTTTTTGTTAATCTCAGATGTTCTTTACATCTGAAGGAGTAAAAATTTGAAAGTAAAATAATATTGACCGAGGAAAATTTGATTAACACATATTATTTATTAGTGTACATTAATTTGCGTATTTTAAAGAAGTACACATGCGCCTTTTATTACCGTGTTTACTCGTGTAATAGTCGCACCCCCGTTTTGAAGCACAAAAAAAAAAAATAGTTTTAGAGCATACAATATTATGTAGTAGATTTTCCTCGCATAATAGTCCTACCTGGACATTCAAAATGCGAAATTGGCAAAAAAAGTACTATTTAGGGAGTAAACATGTATATAATTTCTTTGGCCCTTGGAGTAACAATAAAACTTTGGTGTCGTTCCACAGGAAAATTTATAATATCCTTCTATTATTCAAGAGTTTAAACTCTGTGTTTTACGTAAAAAAAAATAGCCAATATTAGCTAAAATAATTTTAAAGGTAAAAACACTGTCTTAAAGTGTATTTGAATCATTTGTAATCATTACGGGTGGTTAGGTGCTCCCCTTCCCCCCTCCCCTCGCTGCAAATGCAAGAGCCCTAATAAAAACAAAATAAGTTTATATCCAATATTTAAGAAAATCGGGGGCGAAAGCACCTTTTTTTTACCGAAATGCACAGGTTCTAATTATCCTGACTTATGAACCTTCATTTAATCGGGAGGCTTCATTTCTGCCAACAACTGTCTATTATATAGAAAAGTTCCTTAACTATAAATTGTGCTGATATTTTTAATATTTTATGGAAATAATAATGAAAATACTAATGAAAATATATTTTTTCTACAATTTTAATCCAATTTAATTTCAGAAAGTTCTGTTGTGTAAGTCAGACTAAGATGTCGGTTCAATGAGCGTAGGAATTTTTCAAGGGCTCTAATGTTTATTCCTAAATATAAAACAATTAATAAACAATAAAATTGGGGTTGAACATTAGTTATAATTATTTATTCCCTAATTTTATAAAAATCAATCATATTTCCTTCGTTTTATGAATATTAGATAATGTTTTGAATTTATAAAAATTTTATAAAATTCCCCCAATTTCTGTCCTAGAATTGGGGATACAACGGTGATTTATCCTCAATTATATGTTCAAAAATCTGGTTAGCTTATCGAACGCACATTAACAATACATTTGGAGAAAATCACCCAAAATCTAAATTGTAGATTGACAGATACGCGGTAGACCAGAACCTTGGACCTTCACACTTCAACCATGTTCGGTGCCTTATCCTCCCGGTCATGGTGGGAACCATTTGTGAACATCTAAAATGCAACATTTTATGTTCTGCTTTGCAGGTATTTTATTTTTATTTATTTATTTTAATTTTTTTAATTGGAAGTACTTAAGAACAACTATTACTTTACATAAAATAAAATTTATAGTCATATGATTTTGCTTAGAAATATGAATAACTAGACATAAACTGCCCCTTTGAGGGTTGAAGGGGGGGGGGCGGCGTTAGAAACCCCTTCAATACTAAATTATAAAAAGCAAAGTCGGTAAATTAACCAGATAAAATGATTTTTTTTTCTTTATTTGTCTGTGAAGGGGGCACTTCAATCCTACGGGCTCAAAACATTGTAAATAGTAAGTATCGAAAGCATAAATTAAAAAATATTACCATAACAATATATATGTGCTGCTTGCTGGTTTTATACCGTTCAGTTTAGAAATTAAACTTCTGGACCGATATCGGTTATGCAGTACATCGCCGAAATCGCATGTTAACCCTAAAAGACTTGCCGCAATCGGACCGTTGCATGCCCGAAATCACATTTCTTTTGCCTACGCCAACGCATTTTGCCGACACTGAACAGACACCGCTCCAATGCCATGCCAATGCCGACATCGAAACGGTACTGCCGATGTCGGCCCATCCCTTACCCGATACGGCTGTGTTTGCTGGGTTAGCTTTCAAAGTTTGAAGGAAAACCTTTGGACTGCGTTTACTAAAGTTAGACATATTGACTTCCTTTTCAAAAGCTTGTGCTGCTTGCTGGTTTTATACCGTTCAGTTTAGAAATTAAACTTCTGGACCGATATCGGTTATGCAGTACATCGCCGAAATCGCATGTTAACCCTAAAAGACTTGCCGCAATCGGACCGTTGCATGCCCGAAATCACATTTCTTTTGCCTACGCCAACGCATTTTGCCGACACAGAACAGACACCGCTCCAATGCCATGCCAATGCCGACATCGAAACGGTACTGCCGATGTCGGCCCATCCCTTACCCGATACGGCTGTGTTTGCTGGGTTAGCTTTCAAAGTTTGAAGGAAAACCTTTGGACTGCGTTTACTAAAGTTAGACATATTGACTTCCTTTTCAAAAGCTTGTCCTTCATCTTTCTTTAGAGGAGGTTTATGTTGTGGTTGGAGGGTATCACACATTAATGGAACATGTTTCTTATAGCAAATCAGACATCTTAAAATAGCTTTACATCTTTTAACTGTATGACCAGCTTTCAAACAGGCGAAACAGCAGAGCTTATCTTTCACAATTTTCTGCCTTTCTGATAGACTCATTTTTTGTGCTGAAAAGCATTCTGAACTCATGTGTTTTCCCTCACAGAAAATGCAAGATTTCTTAACTTCTGCAGTCGAAGTAGTTGTCAATAAACCTGCAGCTGTCGGTACTTTACTCCTTAACTGTTTTGAAACATGAAACTTTTTCGTAAACGGTTTATTATCGTGGCTCTTTCCTAAGCCAAAACCAGCTACAGCTAAACTAATTCTCTCTTCCTCTTCTACCTCCGTTTTAAGAAATTCCATTAAATTTTTAAGTCGCTCTTTAGCATCATATTTAAAACTGGAAGTGTTACTGCGATTCCAAGCTTTCAAAAATTCAGCGGGAAAACATGATTCAACCATCGGATATAATATGGCAGCATTTACATCTGTAGTGACACCTAATGTTTCTAAAGCGCGTAAATAAGATTCTAGTTTATCATATAAAAATATTAACAAAACTTCTCTTTTGTTTGTACAGAAATAATTAATTTCAGTAGCTCTCTAACGTACACTTCGACTAAAATATCTTCTCTACCAAAGCGCGATTTAAACTCTCAATAGCCTTTTCAATAGTCTCTCAATAGCCTAGTTGGCGGAAAACTCTCGACTACTTATCTCGCGCGAGAACCAACAACTGTGGCTTGTATTAAATATTAAAATTTATCCTCAGAGGCGATTTCTTTGAGAATCTGCTCAAATTGGCTCCAAAAGGGTAGCAAGTCTTTAATATCATCGCCATATTGTCTAAATTCTAATCTGGGTAAAGTAAATTTCCGTTTCGCGCTACTCGCTTCAGAATTATAATTATATGCAATTGGCTCACTTGCGTATCCTTGATGTTGTGCTTGAATTCTTGCCAATTCGAATTCGTGTTCCCTTTTCGCTTTTTCTTCTTCTAATCTCGCTTTCTCAAGATATTGTTCTAATTTAGCTTTTTCAAGATCCATTTTTTCTTTTTCAGACGCCTTTAGTTCTTTTAGCTTCCTATCCTCAACCGCCGCATATAAAAAAGATCTTGCACAAAAACTGGATCTGTTTTATATTCATCGCTATCAAGAAATTTTTTTTCAAACCAGCTACTGTAATGCTTGGTGGGACAGTTTCGCCAATTTCCTCTGCCACGAACTTCAAATCCTCTTTCCTGTAACCTTTCACAGCTTGAAACATTATTCTTTTTTTACAAATGTCCTGTCACGGACGCCAGAAAATGTTAAAGAATACCACGAGTTAGTCAAAAGACCAACTCAGCTTTGTAATAAGCGGACGCCAAAAATTAATAACTGCACTAAGTCGTTTATCTGAAACGCGTTTCGCATTTGTATACTCATCAAATACCACCACGGCAGTAATAATTCTAAATTAAAATAAATACTAGCTACAATCTAACGATACGCAATCAAGAAAATAAAACCTTAGAAGTCATAAAACACTTTTAATTCAAAACTTATTACCCAACGGAAATCTTCACAAACTCATCAGAGAGTATAGAATTTTACAACTAGTTGCCATCGGCAAAACGAGATACTTAAATTCATATTTTGTGGATAACGTTGCCATCCCAATAAAAATCAAATAATAATGATAATGATAATGCATTTCCAACAACAGTAACAAGATTGTAATAAATTTCTTAACGATTTTTAATGAATGCTTTATCATAAAATAACAAGACAAAAAAAAAAAAAATATATGTGAAAAATGTATTTTCCATTCTACTCCATTTAAAAATAAACACTCCATGAGATCAGTCACCTTGATTAATAACTAAACATTTACTACATATTTGAGTATATTGATAATTATTTTTCGATAAATAAACTAAAGTATTATATTCATGTTTACCTGCCGGTCCAAATGGTTGTCCTACTGTTACCCTACCTTCAAATGGAAAAGAAAAACTCTCTTAAGTGCAACAGCAAAATAGTGTTAAATAAAAATACGTATGTGAGTAAAAGGTGTGAAATGTAATCTCTTTGGAAAAGGATTTAATATTTGCAGAAATGCCCTTAAAATTTATAAAATAATGCACTCATCCATACCTGCGGGCCCGTTCTACAGCAAACCTCATGGTATTCTATACCCAAATTCCCACTCTCTCTCTGAAGAAGTATTTTCCAATGAATAAACAAAATTATGCCCAATAATTTAATTGCCTAACCGGTTAAATAATTTTAATATCAGATTCCTTTTTATAATATTAACGAATGTTTAGTAGGTTTTCACCATAATTAACCTGGCAAAGTCCCAATTGTATTGTTGCGGAATTACTCTGCTACTCCTGGGGTTCGTCGTTCTAAACTCCAGTTGGTGTATAAAGTTCAAGTAAAAAGTCTCTTGTCAGGATGGAACACAAACTTTATTCCTTCTAGAACTTCGTAGAACAATCAGCTGTACACAATTCATAAGCACAATCTAGCAGTAATGTGCTTTTAACAGTTCGATTAGATCAGAAGTTCTCACAAATGCTGTATTTCTCACACAAAATAGAACACTTTCACTGGCAAGAATTCAGCGAAAATATACGAGAAATAACACTAACAGTCTCTCAAGACTCAGCGATGAAGAATTTACACACATCACTTAAATTCAAAGCTTCACAAACAGCGCGAAACACAGCTTCCTTCACAAAGCAAGCGTATTCACTCTCTCAAAGCTTGATCAACACTGAACTGTCGGGGCAACGCGCTGGTTTATATAGAGGAAGCAGAAACTGCGGGAAGCTTCTAGAGGAGTATATTTCTTGAAGATTCTACATAAAGCGAGAATATTGATTACGTCATAGAAGAGACATGTTAGGTTATAATGCGTATTTAATGCAGGAAAAACAACTTCCAGGCGCCATTGGAAAAATCGCGCCAAATGACCAAAATGTCGCCAAGCTTGGTGACTTTTGGCGAAATATCGCCAAATTTGGCGCCAAAAATAAGTCCTCAAAAGTGAAGAGATCTAATCTCTAGGACCAATATTTCTCGAGTTTTCTAGAACATCCATTGAAAAACAATGGCAAACCGAAACCTCCATATCTCCGGTTCTAATTGGCCGATTTTGATGCAACAAAAAGCAAAATTTATCTATTTGAAGCGTAGAATACGAATTTTAAACCATTTTAAGCCCCAGAGCAGTGGGTTTCCCCGAAAATTCGTAACAGTATTTTCTCACTACCCTATCGTTAAGTTGTTAATTTATTCTTTCCGAGTATGTAAACGAATTTTTCTGAGGTATATTACAATATTCAGAACAAAACATCAGACATACCTCCTGGTCCGTACGGTCCCTAACGGTTATTTCACCTTTACATAAAAAGTGCGCACGGATAAGTTTTATTCTTAAGCATGCTAATCATATAAAATATAAGATTATAGTTTAAAAATAAGCAAATTAAGTGAGTTTAGTGTTTCATATCAATTTAAACGGGGGGTTTTCTATTCATGAAATCAAAATTAGCAGAAAAGGAAAAATATTTTATTTATTACTACCTTACAGTTCTTAGCCTATTGCCAGATTCTAGCTGATTTTATTATTATTAATAATGAGAGTATATAAAAATTTTAGTTAATGAAGTTTTTGGTTTTGATTTAGTTGTTATAAATGCACTAATATGAATTATATATAAGCAAGATTATAAGAAGGAGCTAAGGTGCCCACCCCTCCCACTGCCTAAAATGTATTTTGCAATGAATGCTTAATCATAAAACCACAAGAATAGTAAAAATTATACGAAAAATTTCTTTTCTATTCTACTCCATCAGATCACACAGCTTAAAAAATGACTAAATATGTATTAAATATTTTAAAATGCTGAGCCTTTTGATTTTCGATAGATTAAGAATTATATTCATATTCACCTGCCGGGCCAAATGGCTGTCCTTCTGGTGACCAACCTTAAATATAAAAGAAAACTTTCTTATATTCAACAGTAAAATAGTGTTAAAGAAAATAAATTCCTTCGTCAGTGAAATATATTAAATTTTATCACTTAGACTTTGAAAAAGGACTTAAGATTTGCAGGAATTTCGTTAAAAATAATAAAATATTACATACATTAGAATCTGCTGACAGGTAGGTTCGTCCAACTGGTGATAAGCATAATTACATCTTCACATGGAATAGAAAAACTTACTCTGATACATGTAAAAATAATATTCTGTTCAAAGTATAAAAAATTGTCTAATATGTGTGTTGTTAAATAAGCAAAATTTTATCTTGCAATTTCAAATTATAATTCTTTAAAAGCGAAGTTAAGGATCGGAAAAAAATTATGCCCATTTAGATCCATAAAACCTTAAACCTTTTCACACAATTTTAGCCTTAATACGAGGAGGGACACCAAATTTTTATAAAATTGTCTCTTAAATATAAAACTCACCTTTTTTCAAGGTCTAGTCCGCCTCCCTAGAATCCAGATGACGTTCTACAGAATACCACACCGTATTCTAGCCTCACATGACCACTATTTTAGTTGCTTTTTTTTGCGAAATGAAAAAGAAAATAGACACAATAATTTAAGTGCCTAACCCGATAAATATTTTTATATAATTTTTTTTAAATAATACTAGCGAATACTTAGTACGTCGTATCACAATTAACCTGCAAAGCCTGAATTCTTTATTCTGAAACCACAATTCTTTAGTTCTTAATTTATTTGTATCGAGTGTGTGAACCCCTTTTCTGGCATATACCACAAAATTCAGACCAAAACTTCAGGCATACCTCCTGGTCCAAACAGTCCCTCGGCTGGTGCTCCACCATCACCTAAAAAATTCAAAAAGTCAAGTTTCATTTTCAAAAATACTACTCATATCAAATCTAAGATTATTTTTTTAGGTGAAGTTTTACATCAATTTCAATGGGGTTTTCCTTTAAATAACAGGAACATTAGCAAAGAAAACCAATTTATATTTTATTACTACCTTACAGTCTTAAGGCATTTTCGAGAATCTAGGTCACTTTTTAGTACTTACAAAGAGAGTACACCGAATTTTTATGATTTCTTAAGTGTAAGGTTTTGATTTAACAGTTTTAAATTCATTCATATGTATTCTACAGTAACAAGATTGTAATAAATTTCTGAACGATTTTTTAATGAAGGCTTTTTCATAAAATAACAAGACAAATAAAAATATATGTGAAAAATGTATTTTCCGTTCTACCCCATTTTAAAATAAACACTCCATCAGATCAGTCACCTTGAAAAATAAGTAAAAATGTACTACGTATTTTAGTATATTGAGAATTTTTTTTCGGTAAATAAACTAAAGTATTATATATGTTTACTTGCCGGTCCAAATGGTTGTCCTACTGGTACCCCACCTTCAAATGGAAAAGAAAGACTCTCTTAAGTGCAACAGCAAAATAGTGTTAAAGAAATAAAAATACGTATATATGTGAGTAAAAGGTGTGAAATGCAATCTCTTAAACTTTGGAAAAGGATTTAATATTTGCAGAAATACCCTTAAAATTTATAAAATAATGTATTCATCCATACCTGCGGGCCGGTTCTACAGCATACTTCATGGTATTCTATCCCCAAATTCCCACTCTCTCTGAAGAAGTATTTTCCAATGAATAAACAAAATTAAGCCCAATTATTTAATTGCCTAACCGGCTAAATAATTTTAATATCAGATTCCTTTTTATAATATTAACGAATGTTTAGTAGGTTTTCACCATAATTCACCTGGCAAAGTCCCAATTGTATTTTCTCACTACCCTATCGTTAAGTTTAATTTATTGTTTCCGAGTATGTAAACGAATTTTTCTGAGGTATATTACAATATTCAGAACAAAACATCAGACATTACTCCTTGTCCGTACGGTCCCTTACTGTTATTTCACCTTTACATAAAAAGTGCACACAGATAAATTTTATTCTAAAACATGCTAATCATATAAAATCTAAGATTATAGTTTAAAAATAAGCAAATTAAGTGAGTTCAGAGTTTAAAATCAATTTAAACGGGGGTTTTCTATTCATGTAATGAAAATTAACAAAAAAGGAAAAATATTTTATTTATTACTACCTTACAGTTCTTATCCAGCAAACACACAACTGCCGCAAAATGACGGCCGGGTACCCGTCGTGCTGGCAATGTGCCATATACCGGGAGCAAGGTAGATTGCCATCGTCTGGAAGTCACTGGAGTACCAATGTCTGAAAAGTGCATATGCGCCGGTGCGTAACTCGTAACGGCGAACTGCCATGTGTCTATGACATGCACAGAAAAGTTAACCGCGTGGTACTGTTTAAAATGTACCGGGCCAACACTATTTGGAAGCAATGGGCCTGTATATATTTCGTAGTGTTGGCATAAAATTTCGTTATTTTAATTAAATAATATTATTTTACTTTCATAATGTGTAGAAGTGTTTTCCGTACACCCAAAGGCAGGGTCACAGTTAAGATTTTTTTTGGAGGGGGGGGGGTGTAAGGGGAAGAGTTCATATTGTGCTTTCAAATATTAAAAACTAGAATAAAACTAATGAGTTCAGTATGCAATAAAAATGTTCGCTACATCAACACTGAAATCCCCACCCTGTATATGAGTGCATATGTACAGAATATGAATTTTATATTCTTAAAATTTTTATAATTGATATTAATTTTTTACAATTTTGCTAAAATTTTCCTGAAAAAAAATACTTGAAGACTTTTTCTACGTTAAGCCCCTTTTAAAATGTACCATCATGTAATAGTCAAAATAGAAAGTACGCAATGTGTTCTTTTAGGGATTTATTTTCTTTACGCTGTTTCGTTGCTTTTGAATTAAATGTTTGATTTACCGAGAGGCCTCACATGTAATACTACTTTACACCCAACAGAGCAGATGGCTAGCCAAGACATTGTTGCGTCGTCAGCTATCTTCTCACGGTCGAGATTACCAGCTTCGAACTGTTATCGCGGATTTGGCTATATTAATTCAGATTATTTATACATAGTACAGATGAATTTTTTTTATGCGTTTGAAGACAGAAAATCAATAATTGCTTGTCTATTTTAATAAGAGGTCTGTGTACGTGTCATTATATCGTTTTCTTTTCAAAGGATCTTTTAATAGTTCATTGGAAATTTCAGGGACGGCCCGACACGGTAAAGTAAGTATCAGTGGCGGATTATTGAAAGTTTGTCGGGGGGGGGGGGGTAAGTTAGAAGATTGACATATACATCCATTTTATGGAAGTAAAATAGAATCATTTACATTAATTTCTTTTTCCTAGCGGGGGCGGTTCCCCCCTCCGACCTCACCCTTTAATCCGCCCTTGATAAGCATCGTATCTGGGCGCTGTCTTCGAAGGGGCGCAATATCGAGCTCAAAACGTGGAAAATGTATAAAAGGGGAGGCTTTTTTACGTTTGCAGGGGGGCGCCGCGTACCTTAGGGTCGCTCCTAGGAAATTTTACAAAATTGCGGCTGCCTCGTACTCCAAGGGGCATAAAATAGATCTAATAAACTTTTAAGTTGTGAGTTGCCCTCTTTTCAGTGGAAAAATAGATAATATGGTGTAGCATAATAATACAAAGAAAGGAGCAGAGAAAAAATTCGAAATACATAAAAATTCCAAACAATTATATTCTCGGAGAAAAAAGTGATAAATAAAAAAATTCTAGGAATCGTCAAAAAATTCGCATTATCCTAGTTTCACGGAAGAATAGTACGCACGTTTCGGGTGGTACAAAGGGTCCACCCTTCTTTTCAGGAACGTGGTGAAGGAGGGTCGACCTTTTGTACCATCCGAAACCTGCATACTGTTTATATGATTCTATATTATAAATATCATTTATTCCTGCATACTGTTTATATATATGTTTATATTCTATATGCATATGAGCATTTAACGGCGTTTCCATGCTTAACCCTTTCCCCTCTCGTTATTGAAAATATGCAGTGAAGAATACTATCCTGCGACCTTATTCGGAGGACTTTTTAAGGGGTTCTAATGGGTATTCACGTTACATCTGGAGAAAACTGATCAAAACTCCAGACCATTAGATCGACAGCTCCGCAAATTGACCCGAAACCGGAACCTGCACAATTCCGCATTCATTATACAATATTCAGACTCTTTTGTTTACATATATTTGATAAATTTTCAGACCCTTATTATCGCATGGGCAAATCGGGACTTTGCCCAGGGTCCCCGGTTCGAAAGGGCCCCCAGTTTCAAATGTTGTTCTGAAATATTCTTTTATATGTCAAAATTTTATGAAAAAGAAAACAAATTTTATAGATGGGGACACCCAAATTCATCAATGCCCGGGGCCCCTGTTGGTTATAATCGGGCCCTGTAAATTTTTATAAGCTACGTTCGGGCTAAATGAACAGCGTGTAATTATATTCAAATTCCTTACAAACATAAAATAAGAAGCACTTCACTTTAAAGAACAATTGAGAAAAACAAAAATCACAGCTTCACAGCAAAATTAAAACTATTTTAATATAATAAAATTTAATATAACAGCTATTAAGGCAAATTTTGAGCTGAATAATTACAATATATATGTATGTATATGTAATGCACATAAAATACGAAACACGAAGTTAATATGTTGCGGGGAGGGGGACCGCTCTAGTTAGATGCTTTAAAAATTGGCGTGTTTGGCGCATTTTCGAGTGCAACAGCCATTCTCTCTCTTTTTTTTTTTTTTTTTTTTTTTTTGTCTTTAATTTCGGTCGTAGACGTTGAGCAACGAGAGAGTTATAATTGATGAATTACGAATTAAGTTCACTTTTTAGGATACACATTTTTTCCGGTTTCTCATTGAACTTTCGAAAAGTTTCATTGCTTTGGTTAATGTTAAGCTGTTCAAGACAACTAATTTGGTTTCGTCGTTTGGAGCAATATAAGGATAGCATTTGCTTCAATGTTGAAACCCTGTTAGTTTTTGATACAACACAGATTCTACAAATTACTTGGATAACACTATTACAGGTAAATTTTTACTTTCACTGTTTTTAATATACATAATCTCATAGCGTATTTTAATGTATAAAAGTATATTCCTCCATAAAATTTGAGTTATGTAGTTATGCAACAAGTATAGATGTAGAAATTTCTATTTAGAATAGCTAACATAAGAAAAATCATTTGATCTAAACAACCTGTACAATACATAACAAAATGTTACCCTAAAGTTATGTGTGTGTGTGTAACATAGTACAGCTTTTTTTATTATTTATTGATTTAAAAAAATGGCTTGAATATAAATTGATTAGATAGAGACTAATAAAAGCTTATTTTACCTAAACGAAACGTGCAGTAAATCCAAATGCTACCCTTAAGCAATGTCTTTTTTTGAGGGGGAGGAGGGGAGGGGGTTGATGAATAAGCCCCCTAACCCTTCCCCTGGATACGATACTGGCTCGTATTTTAATTACGGCAGCATTGCTGTGAATAGGCACTAAGCCGGCACAGTGCCATTATATTACAGTCACTGTTAAGCTATCAGGTCTATGCCTTTATTGTAAATGATGGCCGGCACATGCAGTAACGCCTTCACAGTGCCATTGCCTTCCCGGGCTTCTGGCAAGGTGCTTCTCGGGCGACCACTTTTGATACGATTCAATTACATTTTGCAGTGCCGGGCCGGTGCTGGACGTAAAGGCAGAAAGGCACTGAGAGGTACTCCGCCAGCAGGTGTGTGTTTGCTGGGTAGCCTATTGCCAGATTCTAGCAGATTTTTTTATTTGTACTAATGAGAGTATATAAAAATTTTAGTTTTATGAAGTTTTGGGTATTGATTTATTTGTTATAAATGCACTAACATGAATTATATATAAGCAAGATTATAAGAAGTGCCTAAAATATATTTTACAATGAATGCTTAATCATAAAACAACAAGAATATTAAAAAGTATACGAAAAATTTCTTTTCTATTCTAAGCCATCAGATCACACAGCTTAAAAAAATATTTAAAAATCTATTAAATATTTTAGAATGCTGAGCCTTTTGTTTTTAGATAGATTAAGTATTATATTTCATAATCACCTGCTGGGCCAAATGGCTGTCCTTCTGGTGACCAACCTTCAAATATAAAAGAAAAACTTTCTTGAATTCAACAGTAAAATAGTGTTAAAGAAAAAAAAATTCGTTTGTCAGTGAAAGATATTAAATTTCATCACTTAGACTTTGAAAAAGGACTTAAGATTTGCAGAAATTCCGTTAATATTAAGAAAATATTACATGCATTAGAACCGGCTGGCAGGTAGGTTCGTACAATCCGTAAGCGACGTAACTATCAGTGCCGTAGTTTGGGTTGGCGGAAATGTGTTTGAGAGGGGTGGGACCCGGAATGGTGTCTTTACATTAACTTAAAAAATGGAAAGGAAGCCATACCGAGAGCACTGATTATAAAAAACTTTCCAGCAGTCTTATTTGCATATATACTACAGTTTGCATACCTGCCAACTCTAGCGGTTTTTTCAGGAGACGACCGTATTTTGATGGTTTCTCCTGGTCTCCTGATTTTACATTAAAATATCCTGTTTTTCTAACATTGTGAAGCTTTAATAATCGATACATTTATTTCTCCGCCAGTTCTGAAAGATTACTGCTCTCTGGGTCTATTCATTCAACATGGACAAATATACCATAGTATTTTGGTCCAATAATAAAGATTTGTGCTAATATTGATAACTCATTTGTGAAGGATTCTTGAAATTTTCAGAATTCGGTGGCAAATCGTTTAATTGTAACATTTTTTGAGTTCAAAGTCCCAAAATTTTACTACATTTTTTTTAGTCTAAAAAGCAGATATTTTGTAAAATTTCGAACATTTAAGAAAAAAAAAAAAACTTGTGAACGTAAAGTGACATTGAAGTTTTATTCATTTTATGTTAAAAGAATTCTATGTCTGAGCTTTTTTAACAAATTCTATTTTTAATATCGCGACCTTTTTGTCAGTGCCGGATTAACAATATAGCAGAAGTAGCAAATGCTACGGGCCCCCCACCTTCAGCTTGAAAGTTTTCGTTTTCTTCCCCCTCCCAAGATCCCGTTTTTTTTTATAGCGAAAGATAATTATCGTAATTTTTCTTACTTTCTTTCTTTTTTCATTTCGCAGTAGGATGCTATTTCGTTCAGTCCTAGATTTTTGTCTACGCGACTATGTATACATGATTTGTAGACAGGTTTTGTAGACATGAACTGTCACGGTGAAGATCTTTTCAAATGTGTTGGCCAGATAACGTGGAGGTGGGAGAGAATAAAATGCTGAAAGTCGCATAAGGTTATAGGTTTAAATTCCAAAGATGTGTTGTATGGAACAAGAAATACAAACATGGCATACTCATAGATTATAATGCCCTTTCCAAACAGTATTTAAAATTTTGAAGTATAGTTGTAATATGCTAGGCAAAGATTGTAAAAACAGATTCAGTATGCGATTTTAAGATACATTTCGATTCCAGATGTGTTTTATGGAACGAGGGAGAAAAATACGGCACACTCATGAATAATGATACACTTTCTAACTTAATGGAATAAGGAAAGAAAATAGGGAGGACGTATGGAGTATGATATGCATTTAATATATAGCACTTTAGTGCATATTTAAAACGTGAAAGTGTTTCAGATTTACTTTTTTTTGGATAAGACAATTTTTGAAGCTCTAATATGGAACTGTAAATCCATTGTAGATAACTTTTTGAAGAAAATACATAAACTTAACGTAGCTGTTGAATGCTCGCATTATTTATTCAACTGATTACCTAGGCGAAACTGAATGAGTATTCTAAAGACAGCAATAAGATACTTATACAGGATTGTATTCAACACACTGTGGAACAAAAAATTCGGTACCCAGAAAAAAATTTCAGAGAGGGCCCAAACGGGGGAAAGGCAGAATTTAAAAAGAAAAGAAAATCTTCATCATATCTTTTTGCTGACAAAAATCGCAACTCGGGGAAGGGGTATTCAGACCCTTGGACACCCACCTAAATACGGCCTTTAAAAAGTACGTTTCTTACCAATAATATTAATTGTTTGTCCTTATTTGAAGGATGAATCCAGAAATAAACAAAACATGGAAAGAAAACTAAGTGCCAGAATGAAAGAAGAGAGTCAGGGCCGGATCGAAGACGAATTAAAAGGAGGGTGTCGGAGGGAGCGACCGCCCTTCCCAAGAAAAGAGAAATTAATGTAAACAATCCTATTTTACTTCCTTAAAATGGATGCGTATATTTGAATCTGCCAACTAACCGCCTCCACCCACAAAATTGCATTAATCCGTCAGTTCGCCGGATTATTCATTAGGCTAAATAGGCTGTAGCCCTTCGGCCCCGATCCTTTCAGGGGCTTTTGCAGTAACAGATACAATGAATTTTTAAATAAAGTTGTTGTTGGCGCATGCGCGCAGCTGTGTAGAGGAAACAAACAGACGGCTTATTCTCTCAAGAGACTGTCAAGTCTCTTGAGAGAAGTCTCTCCTCTTGCTCACGTCTTGTCTTATTGACAGCAGGTTCGCTGTCAATAAGACAAGACGTGAGCAAATGGAACTTTAAAATAGATGATCACAATTTAATTCAAATTTTGTTAATTTCTGCTGTGTGTTGTAAATATGTGTAGTAGGGTGGATCGAAATTTTTTTTTCGAAATCTTTTTCTCCCGAGGTCTCAAAAGTTGTATATTGATATAAAAAGACGTGTGTAAAATTTGAATGTTCAACGACAACGTCTTGGGGTTGCGCATCGAGCTTGAAATTTAGAAATTTATGAAAAATATGGCTTTTTTAAAATAACGACCAAAAAAATTTCTTTTCCAAATTATCAGGCTCCCGAGGTTTTAGGAGTTGTATATTGTTATGAATAACACATATGCAAAATCTGGAGCGACTACGACAATTTCTATGGATTGCACTTCGAGCTCGAAATCTATAAATATCTGAAAATTATGTGTTTTTTGAAAAAATTAAGTAGAAAGCAAACTTTATTTGTTAAAAATAATTTGGTCCTTTTATATGTTAAAAAATATTCATAGAAGCTCAGTAAATCCCAAAAAATGGCTTTACGAATAGTTTGATGCAATGCACACGTTATACTGTCGTTTTGTCTTGGGCGCATTATGCAAGCTGTGCTCTAGACAACTAGCGCCGGTTTGCCTGCCAAGTGATGGCGATGCATTTGGTTAAACCAGGCACGAGATATTTCTTTGAAACGGCATTTAGTTTAACGTTTCAGATAGATGGTGCTTTCAGTTTGCTCTCAAAAAAGCTAAAAGGTGGTTGCCTTGCACTGCTAGGATTCTGAATAGAGTGAAACTGTCTGCAACAGGACATGGAACAAAATTTGGTGTTATTAGAAAAGCTGGGAATATCGAAAGAATTACCTTGTACCAAGTTACCAACCAGAGAAGACATACTCGTACTTCTATATTACTATTCTGTACTTAAGAAGAAAAATTTCCGAATAAAGGGCGGGATCCGCCGGAAGGAGAATTAACGTTAGTGTTGGCGATCAAAGTACCGGAAATGTGGACGAAGGCCAATATCCCTACCGTGTCAATCTAAGGAATTCAAGAGATTGTTAGAAAAGGTCATGAGCAAGTTCAGCAGATAAATAAATCGTACGTTAGAGACAGGCATTAGGAATTGTTTATGAAGAAAGTGGGAAAAACTCTCCCTTGCCGAGCTATTAAATATCGCACTTGCAAATGTCCTGACTTTTCCTGGAGCAGGTGTGGCTCTCTCTCGCAGGTGTGGCTCTCTCAGAACCTCGCATACCTCATACAGAACGGTAGTCATTAGCAGACCAGAGGGGAGCAAGATATGTGGAAATCGATAGAGTAGTAAAGAAGAGAAGTTTATGGAGAATGAGAGAAAAATTGAAAAGTTGGAAAGATTTGAGATTGGTGGAGAAAGAGGTGATAGTTCCAACTTTAGTCATTGATTTGTAAAGTGAAAATAACGAAAGAGAAGTACGAAAGACTGAAGAAAACGCTGAATGCCCATCTACCGCCACTTTGGGAGATTTGTTCACAAATGACCAAGTTAGAATAAAAATCTCAGTGTTTTCAGAAGTTTGCGACACAAACTTATTACGGCCACTCCGAAATTTGCTGTCTATCCATCTATCAGATGATAGTTTCTTACGATCTAGATTATTACACTTGACATAAAATGCCACAGTTTGATCTGAAGTCGGGCTTTACATTATTCATTAAAACGCATGCTCCAATAATTGGATGCTTGGGCTGGCACGGGCAGGAATCGGATAGCATGCAAATCAACGAGGTGGGTCCTGGGTAATGTATTTACGATTGTGGTTGTACTAGAGAAGAGCTGCGAACGTTACCCACTATTTTTCAACGGGACAGATTCATTAAAAATATATTTTTTGCTTTATACATATTTTTGTCACAAACGCATATTTTTCAGATATTTATAGATTTTAAGCTCGATGTGCAACTCCTAGAAATTGTCACAGACCCTTCAGATTTTGCATACGTCTTATTCATAACAATATTCAACTCCTATAACCTCGGGAGCCTAATAATTCCGAAAAGAATTTTTTTGGTCGATTTTTTAAAAAAGTCGTATTTTTCAAAAATTTCTAAATTTCAAGCTCGATGCGCAACCCCAAGACGTTGTCGTAGAACATTCAAATTTTACACATGTCTTATTTATATCAATTTACAACTTTTGACACCTCAGGAGATAACGATTTCGAAAAAAAATTTTTTTCGATCCACCCTAATATATATGTATGTGTATATATATATATATATATATATATATATATATATATATATATATATATATGTATGTATATATATATATATATATGTATGTATATATATATATATATATATATATATATATATATATATATATATATATATATATATATATATATATATATATATATATATATATATATTAGGGTGATTCATAAAAGACCCCAAAATTTTTTTTCCCTTTTTTTAAACTCTCAACCCCTAAAAATGGTCTATTCCACTAGAAAACATACCAGTATTTTTTAAAAAAAAAATTAATTGATATTTAAGGGTCGGTACCGAATTTTGAAATACGAGAAATGAAGCAAAAACGATAAATTTTTAAATAAATAATTTTATTACAATCAGAATACAGTTTTATGAATGAAGATACTAAATAACAGTGTTGAAACCTCGAAGTAGAAAGAAAGAAAAAATGTTATATAAAATTTGACTTATTGACGTTGGGGTTTTTCTGTCTATAATTCTTAACTAACAACATTAAGTACTGCTTCTGCTCCTCATCGTTTGTATGTAATTTGTTGTATTCTTCCATCAAAGCAACACTTCGTTCACCTATATCATTAACGACTCTCATGTTTTGTACAATTTCTTTAGCTGACCTGTAGCTTTCTTCTTCTTCCCACAGCTCAGGATCTTTTTGTATGAACTCGCATGAAATACCAGTCGTGTTGAAAAATTTCATTGTATTTGTTGTAACGAAATCTTCGATATTTTGATTTTTGATTGCATCTTGCATCATACCTCAAAGATGCCTTTTTAGGACTGTTTTCCGAACTTTCGTTATTCAGTGCTAAAATCATTCTGCGTTTTGTTTCATTAGAAATTCGCTTATCAAAAAAAGCTAGAGCAACCAGTTCTTCAGAAAGATACCAAAGATGATCCAACATCTTTTTCCCGGTGACTTTGGCTAAAACTGTATCATGTTTTTCGAACTCAACTATGTCCTTCAAAGCTTCAGGTCATTTTCAGGTGCCATATAAGCCACTGGCGCTGTAAACCAGTGTTTTGCATAGACAAGTACAACAAATATGCAGATATCCGTAATGGCCTTAGCTTCTTTAATTGTGATCTTAAGCTGGTGCTTAAATAGAAACATTTTCAATGCATATACAGCTTTCGCCATCCAACGTGCACGATGCATTCCAGAAGGGGCTTTGAATGAGATACCGCTTTCAGGAATCCCTCCTAAAAAGATAATGATTAAATGAAGGAGCTCCCTGTAATCGTCACGAGGCTAAAATTGTTGCAGTTGATTCTGAGCAAAAGTAATTATATCGGTCGCAGCAGTTTGAACGCAATTCCAAGCAGATGGTTCAAAAATTGCAGTTTTGAAGTCTTCCTGATTTATTTTTGTCCAACGGCTCTTAAATGTTTTGAAAATTATAATTTCAGGACCGCTGGATGGTCCAATAGCTGATACTACGACAGCTTCCAGTACGATTTCTAAGATGTGATGCCGACAAGGGAGCCAAATCAATTCTTTTTGCATTTTTTGTTCCAAAAGAATACAGGCTCCGTTTATTCGCCCAGTATTAGATGCCGTTGTGTCGAAGCACATACATCTTATTTTATCACGTAAGTTCCACGATGAAATTGTCTCGAAAATAGCAGACGCCATGGTTTCTCCTTTGCCATCTGGAAGCTTAGCAACGGCCAAGAGCTGGTCCACTCCTTTTCCAGATACCAAGATTGGTAGACGATCTACTACTTCATGCCCTGTTATGTCCTCGAGCATTTTTCCATCCCAGTGCACAGTTAGTGTAGTTATGGGTTGGAAATCAGATTTTATTGATTCATCAAGCTGCAGTCTATTATTCATTCTTTGGCGACGTATAGAGGAATAGCTTACGTTGTATTCTGATACATTACAGCCTAGACTTTTGAGTGTAGATGTCAAAACAACAGTTGCTTTCCGGTCGCTCAATTTAGCGACATCGAGACTAGTTGCTAAATTAGAATCTAGGATTGTTTTTCGGCCTCGTTTCCTTGGTATCGAAAAATCTTTGCTTGAAGAAGGTCCTGGCTTCGGAGAATTAAGACGACTTTGACTCATGTCACTATCACTCCTGTCCTCTGTAGAAGAAGTAGCTGAAGATGACAATAAATTGTATTTCTCAGTAAGTCTATTTATTGCTTCTTTTTCTTTCATTTTTTCCAACTTAACTTCTTTTTCTAATTGTTTAGAAAGTTTTCTAGCATACTGTTTATCAATCTTACCGATTCGTCCAAGACGGTTCATTTTTCTTTGGTTCAAAAGAAATTGCTTATCTTCGTCAATATTCATTATATTTAGAGAATTAGAGTGAGCTATATCAAACAGAACATTTAAATTTGATTGCCACTTGTTTTCTTTTTCTTTGATTGTTGCTGAACGCTTTGCCTTATTTTCTTTATTTTTTTCTTTAATTCTGCCATTCCTTGAAATATTTGAGTATTTTTGTGATAACATGTTGCTTTTCCTTGGTGGGAATACTTGCTTTTTCCCACATAGCCGTCACACCTCCAGCAGTTAATGACGCTGATTCTCTATTTACTTTTTTCATTACATTTTTATAGTGAAAAAATAAACTCATTACTTCTTGCACTGAGGGTAATCTTGTTTGCACTAATTCTGAGCAAGTGTGTCCGATTAACCATATTTCATCTCTTTTTCTTGTTTTTATAACATCTGAAGCCATTATATGAATAATATTACAACACTAAAAAAAAAAAAAAAAAAAAAAAAACGAAAGTAAGTCGCATTCACGAGCGAACACAACCACTTTGGATTTCAATGATTTTATCTCTGGGTAAGAAGCAGGATTGTTTATGTTGTAAATATCAGTCCAGCTAACTAAAGCTGGGGAATGTCATACGCATAAAATGTTTTTTTTTCTTTTTTCTCCCCCCCCCCTCCTGCAGGGAATTTATTGGTACTTGCTTGATATAGGGGTGGCCGGAAGTAGAGAAGAGAAGGAAACGCGTAGACCCAAAAGGGCGTTATTGCAGTTAATTTTTAAACTTTGAGAGTTGGTAGCGACCCCTAAATATCAATAAAAAATTCTGAAATTAATAACCAATTCATATTTTAGTAGATAGAATGATATTATGGGTTGAGAGTCAAAAATATAAAAACTTGAATTTTATGACTCACCCTAATATATATATATATATATATATATATATATATATATATATATATATAATATGTAGAAAATTAAATAGAAAACACCCCCCAAGCCAGTCATTGTTAAAACAACAAAAAAATGTAAAATGCATTGTCCTCTTCAGAGGGGGAGATGCACAATAGTACACCATAGGTTTCGAACTCACAGCCTGAGATTTTGCCAAGGTAAAATATTGTATTCAAGACTGTAGTTTGGAAAGATTGATTTAAAAGTATTAAAACAGTTTAAATATATTTATAAAAGTGTACAATATTAATTCGAGATATAAACTGTAACAGGCAAATCTCAGAGGTGTGACTCCCCCTTACCTATGGGTACATATGCATATACATACATATACATACATATATATATATATATATATTAGAGATGAGTTCGGGCTCATTTTTTGAAGCCCGAGCCCGCCCGAGCCCGAAGACTTTTAATCCGAGCCCGCCCGAGCCCGAGCAATATTATTAAAGTTGGAGCCCGAGCCAGCCCGAGCCCGAAATTTCAGCTAAAGACAAATAAAATTAACTACTTCATTAATAAGATACAATAAATTTTGGAGCTTCACACACCTTCTAGTCCCCCGTGCCGCTATTTTTTAAAATAAGTACGTCTATTTATCCCATGAATCACTTTTTAAAATCTGTTTCAAGGATAATGTTCAACAAAGGAGAAATTTTTCACGAGCCCGAGCCCGCCCGAGCCCGAACGCAATCGTGAATTACAGAGCCCGAGCCCGAGTCGGGCCCGGGCTCGGGCTCGGGCTTTCGGGCTCGGGCTGAGCCCGTCTCATCTCTAATATATATGTATGTATATATATATATATATATATATATATATATATATATATATATATATATATATATATATATATATATATATATATATATATATATATATATATATATATATATATATATATATATATATAAGTGACATGAATAAAACTGAAGAAATGTTCATACCTTTTTCGGGCTGAATTGTAATTTCAGTAACAGACGTTGGTAACTGGCTGCCAGCGACCCAAGTAAAGCCGTACTTTCTCTCAACTTCTACCCAGCTATAGTCGGAAGGGGTCTCGGCGCGCGGTGGGAACTTTAAGGTGTGCGTGCGTCCAAATTCTTGCGATGAAACATGCTCTTAAAAAATGTTGATACAACTCCGCTTTGCACGGTGGTAGAGCTGAGCCATCAATGATTTTTTGGGGTAATCGGAAAGCGTCGTTGTTGAGCAGTTTATAGGTTTTTTGAAACATTGCTACTCTTGCCTCATCAATGCTTTTTAATCGCTTAAATCCATAGATATGGCAAACACGCTCTTCAATCTTGGAAAGAATATGCAAATGAATGAAAGAGTATATTTTTGCAAAAAACGCAAAACGGATTTACAATCGACATTTTATTAAGTAATTTAAAGCAGTTCGACAGTCTTTTTAAGATCCATCCTTCCGAAACGTTTGGACGATCTGTTTCCACTGACTATTTCAAAATATCTCCAATTCCAAAATATTAATTTTTATATTCCCAAAACGATCAAATTATGCTATTCTGAAAACATGAAAAATTTTCGCATTCGAAAGATTTCATTTTGTATACATAGCCATTCTTATATACAGTGTAGCGTAGTGTGGTCATCGACCCACATCGTCTTCTCCCCCTGGGTCAAGAGAGCTGACCCCGATGAATGGGGAGTGAGAGGTTTTTGGAAGGGAGGAGAGAGATGACTTTTAGCGAGAGAGCAGGCAAGTTCTCCGTATGAACTGCTCCGGGCTTGGTACTCCCGTAATGTTTCATCATGTGCTTGTACATAGATACTGTAAATATTTTTGTAAATAAAACTTATTATTTTAAGTAAGCCTCAGAGAATCACGCTACCA